>CM031239.1:345072561-345085061 GCA_018340775.1 Taxus wallichiana var. yunnanensis
CCTTGGTTTGTGCAGGAGGCGCGGACTAGACGAGGGGTCCTTACATATAGATCTAGACTTGCCACCTCCAGATCAAGCCGTAGTGGCCATTCTACCATAGATAATAGATGCTTCGGGATGTCAATGTCGTTATACACGGAGGGTCCTTAGGAGGATGATCTGTCAAATAGGATAGGGAGCCATCCTTTGAGGCTCGTGCATCTCTTCGACACAGCGAGGAGCATAGGGAAAAGAACTCTCATGTGGAGTCAGCCAGAGTAGATTCACCGCAGGGGGGACATGGAGATAGGATTTCTGGACACATGGATAGATCTCGGAGCCCTAGGCAAAGGGAGGAGCATGCGAGATGGACCTAGGGGTCCTCGGTCATGAGCTGCAAACCATATGAGAGAGATCCTAAAAGCTGCGACCATCTCACTATTTCGGAGATACATGCGGGTTTTGGTGAAGAGGCTCGATTTGTGAGCTTGAGCGGGTACTTCAAGCTTTGTCTTTGCCCTAAGCAACACGAAAGCTCATGTTGCAATCCATCTTCTAAGGGATGGATCGGGTGTGTCAGTGGAGGACCGAGGATTACAAGCTCCACGTTGATTCGAGATAGCTAATGGATCGGTGTGTCTAGTGGAGGACCGAGGATTACAAGCTCCATGTTGATTCTTAGATAGCCTACTTGGGAGCTATTTGAGGAGTGGTTCAAGAGTAGGTACTTATCCCAAAGGTTCATTCAGCTAGAGGATAGACGAGTTCCATGACCTCCATCAGGCATCTATGATTGTAGCTGAGTATGAGAGTCAATTTCTGGACCTACTCTAGTATGTTGACTATATGCAGGATAAGCATGTATAGATTCACATGATTCATCAAGGGGCCGAATTTAGATTCGGGAGGTGCGGTGCACATCCATTATCTAAAGACCTTAGAGAGGTTGTTAAGAAGGCCTACATCATAAAGGAGACTCGGGGAAAGACGCAGCAAGACAGGGACAAAGTTCGGAGCCGCATCTAGAAGATGCAGGGTAGCATGTCAAGGGGGTCATCTCCTCTTCCCCGTGGTGGATAGGGTTCAGTACAGTCTTCATTCAAGCCACCACAAAGAACCACTTCAACATCAAGAGTAGCAGCAGCAACTCTCGCCCACCTTACATACCTCTCAGAGATTTGACGTACGAGAGGAGGCTAAGTATGGGGCCTCCTCCTAAGGGTCCTATTAGGACACAAGGTGCACCGAGAGATCAGTCAATAGGAGCTCACAAAGACACCTTAATCCATACCGGATCATTAGGATCCACGCATGCATAGACCTCTAGAGTACCGGCTAGAGCTGCATCTCATTAGAGAGGGATGGGTAGTTGTTATGGTTATGGTGTTTTCAGACATCATTAGAGCGAGTGCCCACATAACCCTAGTAACAAGGGTAAGATGTAGATTTTGAGCCTACTGTTAGCAACATGGGGCGCAGCCATCGGATCTATGCGGCGGTCGAGAAGCTGCGGGATGAGCACCAGAGTACTATGATAGAGACGACATGTAGCATTCGTGGGTTTCCTATCTCCATTTTTGTTTGATTCTGGTCCAACTGATTCTTTTATCGCACCATATTTAGTATAGCGTTGCAGTTGGTGGAAAATTAGGTAGGGTCTTAGGTGGGATGTCGAGATGGCTTCTAGAGCCAAAATCTTTGTAGACTCCTTAGTTAAGGAGTGTGTAGTGGATTTTGGACCCTTCACCACTACCTTAGATCTTTGTATCCTTTTTTGGGCTCATATGGAGTCATCTTGGGCATGGACTGATTATCTACACATAGATCCAGAGTGGATTGTTACCATAAGACTATATCATGTACAGATGATCCAGGAGTTGAGTCAATGATAGTAGGAGTTAGGAGACTCATGTCTATTTGTACCATCTTTGTTATGCAGATTAAGCGGTGTGTGCGATGAGGTTTCCAGATGTATGTTATTACAATTAGTGACAGATATGAGGATGAGTCTAGTGGGCCATCTCTTGATGACCATCACATCTTGAGAGATTTTTTTGATGTCTTTCCAGGGGAGCTACTCGGGGTTACCTCCCCATGTGAGATAGATTTTTGCATAGATTTGGTTCACGATCACCTTATGAGATGACTACCCCCGATATCTGCATGAGTTCAAGTTTCATCTTGAGGGCCTTATGGAGAAATTCCTAATTCATCCTAGTGTATCCCCTTGGGGTGCACCGGTGATTTTTGTAAAGAAGAAGGATGGATCTCTATGGTTGTGTATTGATTACCACTAGCTGAACAAAGTAACGATCAAGAATCATTACCCCCTTCTGTGCATTGATGATTTATTTGATCAAATGAAGGGGGCCACAATTTTCTCCAAGATAGATCTTAAGTTGGTTATCATCAGTTGAGGATCACGGAGGAAGATATTCATAAGACCGCCTTCCATACGAGATATGGCCACTACGAGTTCACAGTAGTGCCTTTTGTTTGACAAATGCCCCCCACAAGTGTTCATGAGCTTGATGAATGGGGTGTTTAGGACATTTTTGGATCACTTCGTGCTCATATTCCTTGACAACATTTTGATTTACTCACGTGCGTATGCATGAGGAGCATGAGGAACACCTTCACTAGGTTCTTCAGTGTCTTTGTGAGCAACATATTTACAAGAACCTGGAGAAGTGTGCGTTCTTTTAGACAGAGGTGCAGTATTTAGGCCACATCATTTTTGGGGAAGGTATCATAGTTGATCCTTCCAAGATTCGAGCTATTATGGATTGGCCAACACCCACTAGTGTGACAAAGGTGCGCAGCTTCATGGGTTTAGTAGGATATTATAGGAGATTTGTACAGGACTTCTCTCGGGTTGTGTACCCCATCACTTCCCTTCAGTGGAAAGGGAAGAAGTTTGTATGGTCAGATAAATGTGAGCAGGCCTTCAGGACACTGAAGGAATGCCTCACGACAATGCCTATTCTTGTAGTGCCAGATCCTTAGGGTGAGTTCTTCATTTGCACAAATGCTTCTTTGGCAGGATTTGGAGGTGTGTTGATGCAGGAGGGAAGAGTAGTTACTTTTGAGTCTCACAAACTTAAGGATTATGAGCTCAATTACCCAACTCATGACCTTGAGCTGGTAGCGAGTTGTAAACAATCTTAGTTTGGTGGAGACACTTCCTTCTTGGCTGGAGATTCACACTCAGGACTGATCACTTGATTTTTGCCACCTCTTCACATAGCCCAATCTCAACGCTAGTCAGTGGCATTGGATGGAGTTTCTTTGTGAGTACAACATGGAGATAGAACATGTGTAGGGGAAGGAGAACGTAGTTGTTGATGCCCTGAGTAGATGGAGACATGTGGTTATGGCTACCTCGATGGGTACATATTTGTGGAGAAGGATTTTACAAAGAACTCCATCACGACAGCCGAGGATAATTTTAGCGTGAATATTCGTAATATGGCGAAAATTTCAGTTTTAAAAATTTGAAAAGGTGAATTATTCGGAGTGGGAAGATGGTGTCCTGTTTCGCACTAAAATATATAGTATATTTTTTTCTAGGATAGGGCTTCGCCTTCATTTGAAAACATCTCCTATAAAAACCTAGCTGATTCCTGTGGGTAGTATACCTCAACTAGCTTAACAAATTACCAATATCTTGTGAAATTTTAACTCGCATACCCTTAAGCACGAGAGATTGATTTGTATTGTGCTATTTGTGATTGTTGACGCATGACATCAACATCCATTTATCTTTCCTCACGCTATACAGAGTGGAGAGTGGGACACGCGACTTGGGTAGACAATTGGCGACATCAAATCCTAGAGGAAGTGTTGACACGCGACTTGGGCATGGTTAGTCTTGCAGAGGAAGTGCCGAAAATTCGACGCGCGACATAAAAGTGGTACGCGCGACATGGTCGATGGGGCGCTTTCGACATGGGCGGTGGTGACACGCAGAAGGAGGAGGTATTGACGCGTGACATGGCGGTGGTACACGCGATGAGGATAGGTATTGACATGCGACATAGGCGGTGGTGACGTGCGACATGGGCGAATGTATGTACGCCGCATGAGAGGAGGTATTGACGCATTTTGTTTCAGAAGAAGATAAAAATTTACCATCGCAACCATAATGGAATTATATTCGAGACAATGGAAAATTATTTGAGAAATGGGTTGTTGGCGTGAGACAAGTGCTATGAGTTGACACGTGACAAAGACCTAAACACGGAGATTTTTGATGAGAAAGCGAGAGGTCGATCTGCAAGATGATAGCGGCAGAGATTTTCTATCGCTGGCGTCAAGGAAAATATATATATGAATCTTTGGTCAAGAAAATCACGATGACGCGGACTATAATCTTATGATAGACCTCAATGACGCGGCGTCACTAAGGTCTATTGGCTAAACTTGTCCATTTTGCATTTTCTTGGCGCGATAGCAAAAATCTCTGTCGCATGTCTGCAGCCTACATTCATCGCACCACTTGACAATCAGGCAAAAAAAATTCATACAACCCCCAAAAATTCACCTTCCATGAAACCAGATATTCAGGGATATTCTACAGTATTCTCCACCTCCAATTTCTAAGAGGTCTCTTAAAATGAACCCCACGATGACATGGACTTCTACCTTGCAACCGAGAGTAGAGATGAGTCTCGAGACCCATTGATGGGAAATATGATGGATTTTCATTGGAGACAGATGGCCTTCTCGACACATAGGTTGTATATATATTCCTAGAGATGGAGACTTGAGGGATTACACAAAAGAAATTTTGACAGAGGCTCATCGTGTACCTTATTACTACCATGTAGTATGTGAAGAATATGCACGCCACCTTAAGAGATAGGTTATACCATTGGAGGGGACTTCAGAGAGATGTGGCTCATTTTGTGTCACATTGTTTATAGTGTCAAAAGTTGAAGTCTAAACATCAGCATCCATCTGGCCTTCTCTTTCCTCATAATAGTTTATCTTTGGAGTGGAAATGGGACACCATTTCCATGGACTTCATAGTTGGGTTACCGACGTCGAGATACCACCACAACGCCATCATGGTCATAATGGATAAATTGATAAAAGTGGCTTATTTTTCTCCGGTGAAGACCACCTACACAGTTAGTGTAGTGGCATAGGCATATCTTGATGAGATCATTAGGTTACATGGGATTCTGTAGAAGATCATTTGTGACCACGATCCTTTATACACTTGAGATCTCTAGACTACCAACGGTATGCCCTCTGGGACAAAGATCAATTTCAGCATAGCTTATCACTTACATCGATATGGATGGACAGGACAAAGAGGGTGAATCAGATCTTGGAGGACATGCTTAGGATGTACGTTATGGATCACCATTCGAGATGGGAGTATTATTTGTATTTGGTGGAGTTTTCCTACAATAATAGTTTTCAAAGTTCAATAGGCATGGCTCCTTTTCAGGCACTTTATGGTAGAGAGTGCAAGAAACCTTTAAGTTGGGACGGGGTAGAGGAAGGGGTTTCTCTTGGAGGATTTTCCTACTTAATGGAGCATCAAGTTGTTATGATTTTGATATTGTTGGCTACACGTATGGACATTATTGTATCATTTTGACTTAGAATGATGTTCGATGATTGAAATGAGATACTTAAACAATGGTTAGATTTTGATGAGAGTATTATGTGAGTGGATTATCAGAGATATTTTATATTGATGATGATGTGTTGTTGACATGATTATATATTTTGACTTTTGATATTTTTTCCATATTGAGTAGGCTTTAGCAGTTAAACTAATCTTGCAATTTTTATTGGTAGTGATGAATGTAGAATTGAGATGTTGTGGAAAATTGGAAATAATAAAATTACTTGTCTAGATGATTATTTAATTTCATTTATATGTGGATGATTGTTTATTTATATTGTATATTTTATCTTGGATGTTTTGATGTGGCCACAAAGTCGAAAGAGGTATTGTATGTTTTTGCGGTTAAAATATAACACAACAACCAACAGGGATTGGAGACCAACCACATCGAAATACCTGGAAGAATTCATCAAGGGTCGGCATGGCAACTTGTGTGGTGTTTATTGTGTCTTGTTTGTTGTTAGGGGGTCCCCATGGGGGAATAACCTCCAAATGTGACCAAGGGGTTTGTGTGTTGTTCTTTTAATTTGTTTCCTTTATTTAATTTTAGTATGTGATTTTATAGTGATGTATTTCCCTTTTATTAATTATTTAATTTGTGTCTAGATTAGTAAATTAACCATGTTCTAAACTAATTATGGATGGGAAAAAGAATTCATTTATTAGATTAGATGGCTCTTTGGTTTATGTGTTTTAAGTTGAGTTCTTGAGATCTTGAGTGTTGTACACTCCACCTCTCCTTAAAATTCGGATTTGGCCTTAAGGGCCAATTTTGGAGGCTTGTGGGACAAGTTAAACTTGTCCCACACCTCTTAAATTACTATACCAACCCTACCTATGGGTTAGGGGGTCAAAAATAAACCCCATTATGTGTTTTGGGAAGACAAATTGTAAGTTTTATTACACTTTCTTACATGTAATTATTTTTAGTCCTTAAGGGATGTGGGTTGAAATGGTGTGTAAGAGGTTTTATACCTCTCAACCACCCATTTAATTTCCTTGGAGTATGGGTTTGACTTGGGTGATGTGGAGTGGAGAAGAAATGATGTGGCATCCTACTTGGAGCCACATCATCTTCCTCCTCCTCTTTTCTATTTATTGAAATTTTTGGGAGGTATTTGGGGTTACTCACTTATTTTGGAGCTCTTTTTTGGATGCTTTCTTGTGGGAGTTTGAAGAGTGCTTGGAAAATTGCTTGTGTTGAAGATTTTGGGACTAGATTTCAAAGAGGAGCTTTACCATGGCAAGGTAGGATCTTGCTCTTTTATTTTTCTCCTTGTTTCTTGCATGTTATGTGATTGTATGAAATTGTGTTCTTGCTTGAAGTGTTGGGTAGTATTTTGACCTTAGGTTGTGTTGAGATTTGGATATGGGGATGAAATATGTTGGGAGGCATAAGAGATTCTTGTTGGTTTTAGGAGGGAGTGGGTTTTGGATGCCCCACCTTATTCTATTTTATTATGTTATGTATTGTGGGAGCCATAAGAGAGAGGGAGGCATAAGAGTGAGGGAGGCATAAGAGACATAGTTTTGTTGTGAGGGAGGCATAAGAGACTTTGGGTTGAATGTGTGTTGGAGGGTTTTAGAGGTGGGCATCCAAACCCTTGGGAGGCACAAGGGCACCCCCATCTTTCCTATCTCTTTTTGGCTATTTTAGAAGCCTTTGTTTGGGAATTCTTTGTGTTTAAAAATAAGTGTTTTGTGGTTATCTTTCTTATGTGATTGGTTGTTTGAAAGTGAATGTTGAAGCATTGTTTTAGTTTCCATGTGTTGAAACATCCCTTATTTCCTTGTGGTTGGGGCTCGGGGGCCAATGAGAAGAATTGCTTCTTCTTCTCATTGGAATTTTTGTTGGGTGGAGAGTGTTGCCTCTCCCCCATTTTTGGTTGTTGTGGTCAAGTGATGAGAAGATGGAGCTTGGTTGAAGATTTGATTTTGGAGCTATGATTGAAGACAAATTGTATTTCATTTTAGATTTCTTTTTGTAAAATTTCCCACTTTAAGTGGAAGATATTGTATTAATATTTTGAAGAAAAGTTGTATTGATTATTGGATATTAAATTTATATTGTATGTTGAAAAAGGAAAGAAAGATTTGTTTTTGTAAAGCTAGTTTTGTTGTAATAGAAAAGAAGTTTATAAAGGGAAATATCTTATTCCCATTGTAGTTGATTTATTTCCCCACAAAAATGTGTTGCTCTTGTTCTAAATAACTTATTAGAAAATTAGAAGTTCTCATTTTAAAACTTATTGAAAACATTGTTATAATTGTTTGTGAGAATGGTTGGAATTTGTAGTTTGTAAAAGGAATGAAATAGTTACTTCTTTTGTATTACATGAAACTTATAGAGTAGTGAAAAAGTTATAGTTGTTCATTCTCTTATAGTGGTTGAAAGAAATTTTAAACCTATTTAAGTGGATGGAAAGAACTTAAGTTTTAAATTGTCTTTTACTTGGTCAATAAAATAGCTAAATTCCTAAATCTAGTGGAGTAAAGAAATTGTATGGTTACTACAAGCCCTTAGTCTCAATTTGATTTGGAAATCTTTAGTATTCAAAATCCTATATGCTTATATAAGTACCATTTGTCAATTAAGTAAGAATAGTAGAAGGGAAAGAAAATTTAATTGTGTACTATGAATACTATCAAGCTATGCAAGGAATTTTAAATAGGACACTAAGTTTAGCCATTACTCCGAAAAAAAAGAATAATATTAAATTGATAATAGCATCTAAATTAAAATATTATTAATATTAAATATTAATAATATTAAAATACCATTCTATTAAAATATTATTAATAGTAATAAAAAGGATAATATGGTTATATATATATATATATATATATATATATATATATATATATGAAATATTTAATCAAAATTTATATAAATAAATGTATTAAGCAATGAAAAAAAGTAATCACATATATATAGTAAGCCGCATTTCCTAAGGTCGCCCCAATTTTTACCATTAAATACTATACCCCCACATTAATATTAAAACACAACCCAGGGTAAGTGCACGAAGTTAGGGGGCCAAAAGTTGACAAAAACCCAAAACATAAAAAAAAAAAAGCAATTTTTGGCTTGGTAATTACCGAACCTATAATGCGTATGCGTTATAACGAAGGAAAAATGTGTACGCATTGTAAAGAAGTCAAAATTCGTATGAGTTTTATAGAAGTCAAAATGCGTACGCGTTTTGAATAATATGGACCATGCATATGTTTTTGGGTGTATTATACTTTAAAAAAATGTTAAAGTATAAGATTTCTTTTATTATTTCTTATACTTTTATTCTTTCTTATAATTTAACTTTATTTTAGTAAATATAAGAAATTAGGGTCACTTTGCACCTGATGGAAGTGGTCCCATAGCTCCAATAGTTATAATCTAGAAGATAGTTTTTCAAAATCTAATTTGGTCAATACTTACTCATTTTTCAAGATTTCAACAAATGACCTAAAACTTTCAGGGCATATATATTGTAGTTAGTCTTTGTTTAAGGAAAGCATATAGTCATTTTTAGGTTTTTTTGACCTTCTAAAATAGATTTTGGCCCTACCACTACTTGAATTGGTACTAATTTTTAAATTTGGTCCATAATTCACTTTAGTGACCATGAATCAACTCTATGATGCTTGTCTACTTCTTACTAAAAAGAGATCCTCACTTTATAGATAGAGGATTGTTCCCTGAATGGGATTCTTGTCTTATGGCCAAAATGAGGTGATTGTAATGTGTCTCCTCCTTAAGTTGTGATAACACTACTAAGTGTTGAATGAGTTGTTACTGAATAGTACCAAGTGAATTACATCAAGTGAACTCAGATGATTTCCCATTCTTAGAAACATGGTGCTCCATATAAAGATCATCTCCTCACCTTTCCTAGCTCTAAAAGCATCCTTTCCTGGAATTAAATTCATGATTATCATATATGTTTTTGCTCATATGTCTCTTATGGAGACAAATGATGCCTTAATACTTCATAAATAATGGTCCTTAATAGCTCGATGACATGAGTAGCTCATTTTAGCTTGTTCTGAAGGGTGTTTAATTAACTACAGAATGGCCAAAAATATCTTTTTAGGCCTTCAAAGGAAGTAGTCTCTCATCAAAACTAAATGAGTCGATTGATCACCTTAAACACTATTCCCTACACACTAAAACACGTTGAATGATATTTTTAGGACTTTCCTTTGGGTGAGGGTTTATGATTTAGGGTTTAGGGTTTATGGCTCAGGGTTTAGGGTTTAGGGTTTAGGGCTCAGGGTTTAGGACTCAAGGTTTAGAGTTTAGGGTTTAAGGTTTAGTGTTTAAGGCTCATAGTTCATATTTTAGGGTTTAGGGTTTAGGGCTCAAGGCTTAGGGTTCATGGTTTAGGGTTTAGGGTTTATAGTTTAGGGTTTATGGTTAAGGGTTAAGGGTTAAGGGTTTAGGGCTCAAGGATTAGGGTTTAGGGTTTATGGTTTAGGGGTCAAGGTTGAGGGTTTAGGGTTTATGGCTCATGGTTTAGGGTTTAGGGTTTAGGGATCAGGGTTGAGGGTTTAGGGTTTAGGGTTGAGAGTTGAGGGTTCAGGGTTTAGGGATCAGGGTTTAGGGTTGAGGGTTTATGTTTGAGGGTTCAAGGTTTAGGGTTTTGGCTTAGGGCTTATGGCTTGGGGCCTAGGGGTACAGGCTTAGGGTTTAGAATTTAGGGCTCAAGGTTTAGGGTTTAGGGCTCAGGATTTAGGTTTTAGGTTTTAGGGTTTATAGTTTAGGGTTTAGGATTTAGGGATTAGAGTTTAGGGTTTATGGTATAGGGTTTAGGGTTTAGGGCTCAAGGTTTAAGGTTTAGGGTTGAGGATTTAGGGTTTACGGTTTAGGGTTTAGGAGTTAGGGTTTAAGGTTTAAAGGTCAAGGTTCAGGGTTTAGGGAAAAGGGTTTAAGGTTTAGGTTTTAAGGCTCAAGGTTTAAGGTTTTTAGGGGTTAGGGTTTAGGGTTCAAGATTTAAGGCTCATGGATTAGGCTCACCCATTCAGTCACAGTAATGTTCTATGTCTTACCCATTCTTATAAGTATTGACAAAGAGTATTCAACTAAAAAGGGTTCATCTACTTCGTAGGCAGAACATTCAAGGGAGTCATCACAATTTGATGCCTTTCATCTACTGATATTTTAAAGGAGGGAAATGCCCATTGCATGTGAACTATTTCACTCACTGTAATGTTTTGTGTCTTACCCATTCTTATTAGTATTAACAGAGAGTATTTAACTGAAAAAGGGTTCATCAACTTCGTAGGAACAAAATTCAAAGAGATTCATCAAAATTTGATACCTTTCATTTGTTGATGTTTTGAAGGAGGGAAATTCCCACCTCTCATAAACAAGGTAGTTGTGAAAGCAAACTTAATGATGGTTTTAGGCACAAGACTAGGAAATATGGTCCTAAGATATTCAAAAAATGAACTCACTCATGAGACCTACTAGAAATATATGAGGTTTAGGGGTTAGAGCTTAGGGTTCTGGATTTAGTGTTTAGGGTTTACGAATTAGGGCTCAGGGCTGTGGTTCAAGGTTTAGGGTTTAGGGTTTAGGGTTAAGGGTTTAGGGTTTAGGGTTTAGGGTTCAGGTTTTAGTGTTCAAAGTTTAAGGTTTATTATTTTTGTTTTAGGGTTTAGGGTTTATAATTTAGGTTTTAGGTCTCAGGGTTAAGGGTTGAGGGTTAAGGGTTTAGGTCATAGAGTTCATGGTTTAGGGTTTAGTGTTTAGGGCTTAGGGCTTAGGGCTTAGGGTTTAGGGTTTAGGATTTAGTGCTTAGGGTTTAGAGTTTAGGGTTTAGGGGTTAGGGTTTAGGGTTTATGATTTAGTTTTTAGGGTTTAGGGTTTAGGGTTTAGGGACCTTTAGGATTTAACATTTAGGGCTTAAGGTTTAGGGTTTATGGTTTAGGGCTCAGGGCTCAAGTTTAGGGTTTAGGGGTTAGGGTGCATGGTTTAGGGTTTATGACTCAGGGTTCGGGGTTCAGAGTTA
This sequence comes from Taxus wallichiana var. yunnanensis, assembly GCA_018340775.1. NCBI lineage: Eukaryota > Viridiplantae > Streptophyta > Pinopsida > Cupressales > Taxaceae > Taxus > Taxus wallichiana. The sequence continues at coordinate 345,084,196 of CM031239.1, forward strand.
TGGGTTTAAGGTTTAGGTTTTAGTTACGGGTTTAAGGTTTAGGGGTTAGAGCTTAGGGCTCTAGATTTAAGGTTTAGGGCTCAGGATTTAAGGTTTAGGGTTTATGGCTCAAGGATTAGGGTGTAGGGTTCAAGGCTTAAGGTTTAGGGTTTAGGGTTTAGGGTTCATGGTTCATGGTTTATGGCTTAAGGTTTAGGGTTCAGAGTTATTGGTTTAAGGTTTTGGGGTTAGAGATTGGGGCTCTGGATTTAGTATTTAGGGTATAGGGCTTAGGGCTCATGGTTTAAGGTCTAGGGTCAAGGGTTTAGGGTTAAGGGTTTAGGGTTTAGGGTTTAGGGTTTATTACTTTGGTTTTAGGGTTTAGGGTTTATAGTTTAGGGTTTAGGTCTTATGGTTAAGGGTTAAAGGTTTAGGTCACAGAGTTTAGGGTTTAGGGTTTAGTGTTTAGGATTTAGGGTTTATGGCTCAAGGTTTAGGGTTTAGGATTCAATGTTTGGGGTTTAGGGTTTATGGGTTAGGGTTTAGGGTTTAGGACTTAGTTTTCAGGGTTTAGGATTTAGGGTTTAACATTTAAGGCTCATGGTTCATGGTTCATGGTTTAGGGTTTAGGGCTTAAGGCTCAAGGTTTAAGGTTTAGGGCTCATGGGTAAGGGCTAAATATTTAAGGATTAGGGTTTAGGGCTTAATATTTAGGGTTTAAGGTTTATGGTTTAGGTTTTAGGGTTTAGGGATCATGGTTTAGGGTTTAGGTTTAGGGCCTCGAGTTTAGGGTTTAAGGTTTAGGGTTTAGGGTTTCGATTGTAGAATTTAAATGCTAAAAGATTTAGGCTAAATGTTGAAAGCCTGAAAATTACCTATGTACTGAC